>OY829915.1:94106864-94142789 GCA_963691935.1 Nephrotoma guestfalica
TTGTGAATACCAAAGAGCTTATCATATAAGTCGGAAAGTTTCAATAATAGTTTAATCAAATACTAGTTGTTTTGTGTATATCGGAAGTGTACAAATATTTAGTGGATAGACCAAGTGACATAGCTTTAAATCAATCAACACACCATATTTTGTCCAGATTCCATTAAATCATAGTACGGAGGGGCAGTATATTAATTGTATAGATGTATGGTCAATTGGTCACTAGAAGTGGGGCCTCATTTTTTTGAACTGATTCATCTGGTTTATGCAAAAGGAATAACGTTAGATAGAAGGCGTTCAAATCGAGTAACAATTTCCATTAGCTTTACTGATAATTACCTGGATACACGTATTTGCAGTATAGTGAAACCGTTGTCGTATAAAGTTATTCTACATAGTGTAAAAACAAAAAAAAGGAAAATAACTAATCTGTGTTTAACGTAGAATTACTATTGAAAATTATAAATTTACAGAAATAATATTTCTTGTATTTTTTTGCTGAGTAGTTTGTTAATGCAAAAGTAGTTTGTTGTGCTTATAGTGGCTTGTTCGAAGCAATAACTTTATTTCAGCGCATCTTGCAGTAGCCAAAATACTTTTGATCCATAATTATTAATTTTTTTTTTCAAACTTTTCTTTTAATTTAGCAATTCATAACATTTATGTGTTCCACTTTGTAAAACATATCATTACTATGAATAAACTATTTGATTAATTTTAATATTGTTTTTATTTTTTGTATTATCTAATAAATTATACTTGCCAAAATATTTTTGAGCGTTACTGTATGTATAAAATAAACGTCTCAAAGAAGTAAAAATTGTCAAGTACATTTTTGGCTTGGCTGTTTTAGTTAAAATTAATAATTTTTATTTATAATATGTGTAAATTTTTCCATTTATCAAAATATTTTTGTGTACATTATTTTACTAATATGAATATAACATCAAAAACGATTTTCAATACTCTGTATACTCGTAATTATATTTTTATAATTGTACTGAATTGTATTTTTCTAAATTTAACCTAAAAAAATAATTTATCGAATTGCGGTGATTTAAACCGCATATAAATATTTTTTTTAATTTTAAAAACATATACTCGTATTTGTTGAAATAAATTATACGCAAAACTATTGTTGATTCATTAAAAGTTTTAGACAATATATCAAAAAAAATTATGAATGAACTTAATATTTTAAGTTATCTATGGCCGAAACGTCAAATTGGAATAATAAATTTTTATCTTCGTTTCTTGCGTGATTTTTTATTGTTTTTATTCTATCTATGATTCAGCTTTTATCCACGACGATGACGAGTTATTTATTAACAATAACAGATACATGTTGATGTCGTTTTGCGTGTTACTAATTAGCCAAACATTTTTGGAATTACTGAACGAAATGGCATACAACTTTAATTTAATTTATGTATTATTAATAAATATTATTATTCATTGCTGTACTGGAAATTAAAATTTGAATTAATTATTTTCTAGATAATTAAAAAAAATTTAAAATTGGGAAATAAACGTTGAACTTGGAAAAAATAAATTTAACTTTAATTCTACATTTGAATTGAAACTATTAAGTAAGCCATTTCCTAGTTTTCAAGAATTGATTTTTACATTTTTTGAGTTGTTTAATTTCAAAATTTGAGTACTGAAATTCGTTGCTGTCGTAATAATGAGGCAAATTGTATTATTTTTATTTAATTATGCTGCCCTCTAGTTGTCGACTTAGATTGATGTCATCAGCAAGAAACGAATGTTGTCAAGCCGACTAGTAACAACCAATTTTCTGATAGATGACGTTAATATGGTTTTTAGTGATTAGAGTTTTCATCCGCTATAAACATAACATAATATTGTAACTGTTGCCACTGGTATATAAGCTTGAACTTGTGAAAAGGTACCGCACTTTAAAAGTATAAATTGATTACTTTTAATGGATGGATTGCATTTTCATCTGTAACATAGTGGGGAAGCATAATTTCGATATTCAAGATTCGTTTTTGAAGCGTAATTTAAAAGATGATGGAAAGTAGATTGTCTATTCACCGGTATTCGCCAGATCTCGCAATAAGGCAGTAACATACAAATGCAAGTAACACACGAAGTGAAAATGGTACAATCAACCCTCTTACAGCACGATTAATTCGTACCGCATTATATGAACACCGTGCTATAAGAAACTTAATTTGTCGCAATTTTTGCTTCGCATTAAATGGAAACCGCGATATAGGAGGGTTGACTGTATATTTATTGAGTTAAAGTAATTAAATATACGAGTAATTCTATTTTCAAAAATTTTGCGTTTTAATTTTACTTAAAAAACCAACAGGCAACCACCCAATAAATTATCTGAAGAAGAGATAATTGAAAAGTAATTAGCATTTTCGCAAATTTAAATTAAAATCATTTTTCGAATAATTAATCAACGATTTGTTATGATTTTGATTATTTGTAAATTTGCGTTTATGTGCGACAAAATGATTGATGAATTTATTCTGATCCAGCTGTATAACGATACGCGTATGAATGATACGTTATGTGTTTTTTGCCAAATTTTCCCTCGTATTTCGATAGTGACAATGAGGGGAATTCAAAGTTTTGTTTATGGCAGAAATTATAAGTTTAGAATAGAACAAAGCAACAGTTTATGTAAAGTATTTGTATGTATTATTTTGTAGCTCCACCGCATACATACACATAGAATCGGGGAGCGAGTACAACCATCACTTAATCTTAGGTGAGAATTCATCATCAATCAAAATGAAGTCAAATTATATTATTTTTAAGAAATCTTAATGGAAAATCTGTCTATCTATAGTTACCTACATACAATACAAGTATGGTGTATCCCTTTTTATTCACGTACACATTGTTGCAAGTTTCTAAAATTTAATAATGTTTGAACCGAAACAAAAAATCCAAAAATAAAATATTGAATCGGGATAAAGACGCAAGCGTGGAAAACTGGTAATTCAAGAACAAAACACAACCGAAAATAGAAAATAACCATAAATCCTGAAATTTTTGTATTTTTATTTAGTTATTCCTATGTATGTAAATATTTCAACCTGTAAGAAAGATATGTATGTATGTATATGCTGGATATGCTTGACGTCACGCTGAAAAATTGAATCAATTTTGTAACTGCGAAGTAGGTCAATTTTCCCCATTTTTATTTTATGTACATAATGAACGGCAACAAGTTGAGAAAATAATTAAATTTTCACTTTTTTATCTAAACAAATTTCCCCATTCGAATTTCCATTAATACAAGCATAACACTGTACGACATATCAAAAATCAATAAAATCAACAAATCGTCAAAATGCAGAAAGAAACACTGTAACGGGAAAATTAAAATGAGACAACAATATTTTGTGGGTGTGTGTGTGTGTATTTGCAGGAAAAAAACATTTCCATTTAACCATATCATCTTTCTCTGTCGCTCGATTAATAATCTCGACGCATACAAATAGCTTTTTTGTCATACATTTTCAGTTGTAGTAGAACGACGGTCGTAAATGGTATTTTCCAAATTAATAACGGGTTATTTCATTGTTAGAGGAAATTTATTTTTTGGGGAATTATAATTTTTTTCCCAGTGTTTTATACATAGTGAGAGAATATTTTAATAAGAATATACAAAAATAATTACCATATTGTGTCCAGAAAAATTCGTTTCTTAATTTTATATACAGTTTAAGATGTTTTCCGTTTGTTTTGTGAGTGTTTCGTTGTTTACAATCTGTTGCATGTGAAAATATGATCTGCTTTTAATAAAATATTTTACAAAGTATTGTGTGATTTGTGTTTATCTCTAAATAGTGTGTTGATTTAATAAGTTATACCTTTACATTTTGGAAAAATATATCGATGTAGAGTCGGTATATACAAAATTATAAAAGTGAAAAATTTATGAAAATTTGTTAAAAATAATTTTTTGTGTTGTTATTGGTTTTGATTTTATATTGCCCCAGTATAAGGAAAGTGAAAAGTGTAAAGTATTTTTGTGTATCGGGAAAACAAAATAGAAGAACAATACTGTGGAGCTGCTTTTTTCTTTTTTGGTTATATTCCGTGGTAATATATATATATATGTTTATATTATTTCTTGAAAAATTTTCATTGTTGGCGCCTCCACATCAATTATTTGGTGTGTCCCTTTAAGGGATACAAATTACAATCACGTTAACTGTCACTTAAATACCATTTTATGTTTTATTTGATATTTTCATGTAAACGATATAATTAAGTTGGATACTTGCCGTCGGTTTCAAAATTGTTTTATGCTTTTTATAATGTATTCATTTAATCACGCATTGTTGTTTTGCTTTTGTAAAATCATCAGCCCGAATGTAAAATTGTTTATCTCTTCCGTTGTTTTTCAATCATTATATTTTAGTGATGGTCCCATCGAACAAAATACAGAAATGAAATAAAACTTTTTATCCAACTTATTGTGCTGCTTCATAATAATACTGAAAAGTTATGACAAGTATAATCTTAAGTCAGTCATAAATTAAAACAATGGTATATATTGGGGCGATCTAAGTAGAGAACCTTGAAGCAAAAAATATGATATACGCTTCCAAATACCAAAAACAATAAAAGGATAGTAAAAAACAGTAATAATAGTAATTTACGTTCACCACTGTCTGTGTGTGTCAAAATCAATAAAATATCAGGATCATAAAAAATTTTCCACTTTAAACAGTCGTAAAAATGGAAAATTCATTACACTGTTTTCTTTTCAAGTTGCTTAGGAAAAAGAAAGAATTTTACAAATTTTTCCATAGCCAGAAATGTGTTGAAATGGAAAATAAACGGAAAAATTAATTTTAATTTAGACATTTTCATGATATAATTTTGTTTCTCTTGTATTTTTACTTTGAACTAATTTTGGTAGATTTGTTTCTAAGACTATTTCTGTAATAAAGGTGACGCAAAATGAATGGAATATTTGTATTTTATTGGAGGTGTTTGGTGAAATAAAAATATGGTGGTGGTCGTTGTTACTACTTAGATATACTTTTATTGCGTTGTAATATTAGTTTTTAAATTATGAATTGTTTTATGAGATTTTAGTCTAGATAAAAATGTCTATGACAGCATTGGTTTGGCAATTTGATATTCTGTCATCTAAGGGTGTGCTCCAACGACGAAAGACGAATGGGTTACGTGCATTGTGATATGGAACAAGCAGTTAGGTACTTTCGTTTATATAAAAGAGTATAGTAATCATAAATAATTGTGACATCAAGACTAAATTGACTTCCGCATAAAATTCTGATTTAACCTTTTTCGAAGAATTTGGAGGTCGAAGTGATGTTCAGAAAAGTACCTAGTTCCTGTTGGTATTAAAATACATGGAGATTTTAAGAACACAAAATCATTTTAAAATTTTAAATTATTACTTGTTTGTATTATTACGAATCTATTCTACACACGTATAACGCTTGATGGTCGAGTGATTAAGGTGTACACCACCAAGTGTAATACTTGGTGGTCGAGTGGTTAAGGTGTACACCAAGTGTTACCAACCCAAAGGTCGCGCGTTCGAATCTAGTCGCAATCCAGAATTTTATTGAGCGATTATTCTTAACATGCTGATGTTACCGCGAAAAGAATTCCTTCAATACAGGAGAATTGATGACGTGAATGTTCGCGACAATTGCAATACACATACATTTCCAGATACAATAAATGAAATCTTCTCGAGCAGCGATAGACAATTAAATGAGCGCGAGCAATTTGGGCCGCTCAAATAGTTGAAATTTAACCAGTAAACAATGCAAGTTAATAAGTAAAAGTGAAATAGGGAACGGTGTTAAATAGTGAAATAATGAATTGTTGAAGGAGTTATAGGAGTTTGTGTGAATACTATCTGTAACGTAAACAATGAGTGTTTTATTTTCAAAATCCAGAACGAATCCGTATCGAACGCCTGAAATTCTTAAACTGATTAATATAGTTCGGCGGTGTATTTAAGTACACTATAAAGTTCTAAATAGTTTTAAATAACAAAATTACTGTTTTCATCTTAATAATTCGTCAAAATTATACATAACCGCTGATAAATTATACATAACCGCAAATTATTTTTGCTGTTGGAATAAAAATTCAATAATAATGGGCGTATGTAGTCGATTTATGTGATTGTTACTACTTATAAATGTTTCACCATAATTGTGTTGTCTTAATAAAAATCATTTTGCACGAAAGTGGCGATTTGCCGAATTTGGTTTTCTCCGATGAGTCACTGTTCGTTATTGAGCAATATGTGAAGAAGCAAAACGACCGGATTTACTAGCCCGGCCGTTCTACTGAAAATTTGGACCAACGGATTGCCACTCGAAACCAAGCGCCGCCTATGATGATGGTTTGGGCCACCGTAACGGCCGAAAGCCGTTCACCGCTCGTTTTTTTGGACCGTGGCTTAAGAGAAATGCTCAAATTTATCGGGATCATGAGTTGGAGGGAGCGTTGAAGCCTTGGGCACAAAAACATTTCAGCCGCAGAGCCTAGACATTCCAACAGGACTCGGCGCCGAGTCATAAAGCGCGCATCAATCAAACAATTGGCTGAGAAAGAACGTTCCGCGGTTTATTTCCACTGTCCAATGGCCACCCAATTCACCGGATGCAAATTCGCTAGATTTCTCAGTTTGGGGTATTTTAAAGTGCAAGGTTTGAAGGCCACAATCGCGGCTTAGGGTGGTCAAGTCGAAAACTGCTAATGCAATTCGAAAATCTAAATAATTGTGAAAAATTAGAATAAAAAAATTGTTTCTTGAACTGGAAAGGGTTAATTTATAATTTTTTATCTCGCTTATGCCCCTGTCCCATGGGAATCAAAAAATTATCTCAGTAAAACTAAAACGAGACAAAAATATAGATCGACTATTTGGGAGAAGGGCGCATCCGATTATAGTTTGCTGAGCAAATTGTTGTTGTGTTGCCATAAATTTTTCATCAAAAATATCAACTCGAGTTTTTTTTATAGCAACTAAAAGGCAAAAACCCCAAACTCCATTTTAATTTTTAATACATATTTCTATGGTGTCAAGTGCACTCAAGCGTACATATGCAAACCTCTATGAAGTTATCCCGAAAAATTATCCCGGAAAATCATTATAGTTAAGCTTGGCAATACTATTATATTTTTATATTGGATGTACAAATGTATTTCCGACCTTTTTTAGTGAAATA
The DNA here is from genome assembly GCA_963691935.1 of Nephrotoma guestfalica. Classification (NCBI taxonomy): domain Eukaryota; kingdom Metazoa; phylum Arthropoda; class Insecta; order Diptera; family Tipulidae; genus Nephrotoma; species Nephrotoma guestfalica. The sequence goes on from OY829915.1 coordinate 94,114,085, forward strand.
AAAGAGATTAGTTTGTGTAGAAAATGAAAGAATGTTTTATTCAAAATATGCTACTTCGTACAGGCAATAAACGGATTCCTCGAAGGAAGAAGTTTGGTTGTTTCGAGGCGATCCAGTCATCGACCCATTTTTTGACGTTTTCATATGAAGTGAAGTGCTGCTGTGCCAGGGCTGATTGCATCGACCGGAACAAGTGGTAATCAGAGGGAGCAATGCCTGGTGAATACGGCGGGTGGGGTAGAACTTCCCAGGTATGCCTGTCCAAGTAGTTTTTGACAGGTATAGCAACATGTGGCCTAGCGTTGTCATGTTGCAAAATAATCTTATCGTGCCTTTTGTCCCATTCCGGTTGTTTTGCAGCTAGAGCTTGCTTTTAAGCCATCAGTTGTCGTCGATAAACTTGTCTCGTAATGGTTTCACGCACGTTTAGCAGCTCATAATAAACGACACCCTTCATATCCCACCAAATACAAAGCATCACCTTTGAACCATGGATATTTGCTTTTGGCGTCGACGGCCCTGGTTTACCTGGCTTGACCCACGCTGGTTTGCGCTTTGGATTGTCATAATGGATCTACTTTTCATCCCCAGTGATGATCCGATAAAAAAACCCTTCCTATGTTGTCGTTGAAGCAACAATTAGCACATGGTTTTCTAACGTCCCATGTCCCGTTCTTTCAATTTGTGTGGCACCCAATTTCCCAGGTTCTGAACCAATCCCATTGCATGTATACGTTGTGAAACACATTGTTGGGTAATATTCAACTCTTCTGCCAATTGTTTTTTAGTCTGAAGGGTCCACATCAAGCAATTCTTCCAATTCTGTATCTTCAAATTTTCTTGGTCCGCCTTCACGTTCTTTGTCTCTTACATCAAAATCACCAACTTTGAATCGTTGAAACCACTCGTTGTAAGTTGTATTCGATGGAACATGTTCACCGTAAACTTCCACAAGCAAACGATTACGTTCCGCTTCACTTTTCTTCAAGAAAAAATAATGAAGTAAAACTTCCCGCAAATGCTGTTTTTTGGCACAAAATTCGACATTTTCAATTACATGAAAATAATTGTTGTTTACGCTTTGAACAAATGTCACTAGTAATTATCCAAGTTTGACATCTAACCTTCTAAAAACATGCATTACCCGATTGAATAATATGAAAGATACTAACGACACCTCTATAAAAAGGTCGGAAATACATTTGTACACCCAATATAATATTTTAATAATGTAACTCTCCAGTTAGAAACAATCCTGATCGGCAGGATTGCAGTGACCAAACTACAAAATTTTGAAAATACTTTGCACTTACGTATAAAGTATAATCACAATGCCTTAGCGAATTATTAAATAATTCGCTAAGGCATTGTGATTATACTTTATACGTAAGTACAAAGTATTTTAAATATTTTGTAGTTTGGTCACTGCAGTCTGATGAGACGACCGAATTTTTTAAATTAAAAAATTTAAGTTTCATTAGTTCGAAGCCAAGCTTCGTAACCTCACCTAGATGTAAAAGCAATATCTGGCTATCAACCAGAACAACCAAAATTTTATATGTATAGGGTGGGCCAAATAATTTTTTTTAAAAATGCAATAAAACAAAAAGTTCTCAATATTTTTTAAAATTTATTTTTTCATTGTAAAGAACAATCCTTCCGATTAATTATGGAATACTATTTCATTCATATGACTGCCTCGCTTGACGTACCCCATACGGCCGGTCCAATTTTTGAGCACATTTTCGATGGTGTGCGGCATTATGTCTTCAATGGCAATGCGAATATTGTTCTTGAGAGCGTCAATCGTTGATGGTTTATCGGCGTAACACTTATCTTTGACGGCACCTCAAAGATAATAGTTCAACGGCGTCAAATCACAGCTCCGAGGCGACCAAATCACATCAGCATTTCGGCTGATAATTCGATCTTCGACAGTGCGCAAAAGATCAATTAAAACGTGTGCTGTGTGGCACGGAGCGCCGTCATGTTGAAACCAAATGTTGCCTATGTCCTCCTCTTCAAGTGCCGGCAACAAAAAATCGTTTATCATGGCGCAGTAGCGCTCACCATTGACAGTAACGGCGGCTCCTTGCTCATTTTCAAAGAAAAATGGCCCAATGATGCCACCGGACCAAAATCCGCACCAAACAGCCACTCGTTGAGGATGCATCGGCTTCTCTACGATCACGTGCGGGTTCTCCGTGCCCCAAATGCGACAATTCTGCTTGTTTACATAGCCGCCAAGATGGAAATGCGCCGAAAAGATGATTTTTTTTGTCAAAATCGGTAACTTCTTCAGGTCGATCGCAAACCCGCTCAGCGAACCGAATACACAACCATTTTCATTCAGTGGAAGGATAATACTAACTTTCTGTCAAATCAGAAGTGACATAACCCTTACCATACTCAAAAAAACCGCTAGTTCAAAAAAAAAATTATTTGGCCCACCCTGTATTTTGTTTTTTGTTAATTTTGAGTTCTTTGATATATTATGAAGCGTTTTGGTATTTGTTGTTGTTTTTTATTACAATGTCAATGAAATGCGATTTTTTTATAAAGGGATCTCGAATAGCAAAGTAGATGGTCACTTCAACTCAGTTCTTAAATAACTTTAAACCACCCAAATATCTAAAGACGGATCTAAAGAAAGTGATCGAATCCCCTATGGGGATAATACATCTGTCTTGCTCATTTTCCGCGAATGATTCAATTATTTGTATAGAAAGGGTGCTTTTTAGAGGTTCACATCTTTAGGTTGACAACACTGTTTTGTTTGACAACCAATTTGACACCTGATATTAGCCTTGTCATTAGTTTGATTTGCCATTTCATAACGAATAGACACACGCTAGAAGCAACGCTTGCAAATTGTTTAAATTGTTTATCAAAATAATGGTTCTGTTCGCCAAACTCATCGTGCATTACGTCCATTTTACGGTCGTCACAATCGTCCATCAGAGCCGATAATTCGGTTAACTCGGTTAACTAGGGATCGTTTTCGCACCACTTATACTCTAAATGATAATACGCATCCAGTAAGACGTCAAACAGTGCGTACCGAACAAGCGATAGACACTATACAGCGTAGCGTTGAGGAAGAACTGGAGATGTGTTTATCCACTTTACGGAAAATTTTATTTAAGGATCTTAGTTTACATGCTTCAAAAATCCAACTCGAGCAGGAATTAAAGCCATCCGACCATTGCACACGGCTTTAATTCGGCCAATGGGCTGAAGCTCAAATTGATATTGTTGTTAATTTTCCAATCAAAATTTTGTTTAGTGTTGAAGCTAACTTTTGGTCGAATGGGTACGATAATAAACAGACAAGCCTTTGCCGAAACACCATTACATCCAGAGAAAATCACTGTTTGGTGCGCTTTATGGGTCGGCGGAATCATTGGTCCATATGTCTTTAAAAGCGATGATGGGCGGAAAGTTACGGTCAACGGTGAATTGGCTGGCATAAATCTTGTTGGTATGTGGTTCCAACAATGCGGTGCCACACGCCATACAGCGCGAGATACAATTAATTTACTCAAAGAAACATTTGATGAAAGACTAATTTCACGTAATGGTCCTGTTAATTGGTCACCGAGGTCGTATGATCTAACTCTATTAGATTATTTTCTTTGGGAATTTGTTAAGTCACTTGTTTACACCGATAAACCAGAGAAGATTGACCACTTGGAACATAACATTCGGCGAGTTATTAGCAAGATACGGCCGCAATTGCTGTGAAGAGTGATCGAAAATTGAGCCTCCAAATTACGCCATGTACGCGCCAGCCGCGGCCGCCACATGACAAATACTATTCAAGAATTAATGGCATAAAATTATCTATCAAATAAAGCTAGTTTCACTGATATTCAACATGTTTTGCTTTGTTCTATTTTAATTTAAAATTGTGAATCTCTAAATAAACACCCTTTACATATAGTATCTACTGGTCGCATTAAATTTTTAAACCAAACATTTTTTTTGTTTCTTTTGGTGTAGCCTAGAATTCTTGTAAATTTCACAAATTATTAAGTCCCGGTAGTAAAACATATCAAACCGATATTAAATGAGTAAATGACTTTTTCCAAAAATGTATATGTTTTGACTGTTGGCGATACATTCCATGAAGGAATTTGGCATCCTCAACGATATTACTTCCAATTTTATAGTTTACAACAAGAAGATGAGAGAAACTATAATCGAATGAGTTTAGATCCCGCTCAACGTGGTACATTCATCGTGTATCAGTTCTTCCGTCAGTTCTACTTTCCAACGAAAGTTAGTTTTTAACTAGCTGACTCCAGAATTTTACGAATTTTTAATGACTCCAATTAAACATATATACTTTTTCGAAATGATTTCATGTCTCGAATTTCATTCATAATTCCCAATTACGATTGAATTGTAATTTTCCAACCGCTCAAGTACAACAAGCCTCTGGATGTCTCTTACTGTTAGCGTCAACCACTCGCAACTAATAGTGACCACTAATCTAACCAATGCAATGTTCAGATGTTAATTTTAGAAAGCCTTTAAATGTGTAAACGTGAATGACGTTTTATAATAAAACTAGCTTTCATCTTTGGGAAGATTTGTTGAATTTTTTTGTAAATCACGAGTCAACAAAACGGACCGAATCCTTTAACAGTTAGCAATTAGTAAAATAATTATTAAATAAATTGTTTTGAAACTGATTCAGTTGTTAATAATAAAAAGCAGGGCTGCTTGTTGGCCAGGACGGTGTATGGAAAATTTCCAAAGCTGGAAGGTAGGTGTTGCTATATATATTTAAACAAAAGAGCAAGAGCTTGACAATAAGATCGTTGCGGCTATTTGATTTATGTCTTGATTGATACGTAATCGGAAACTATAAATAAATAAAAATGTTAAACCGTTTTTTAACGCCCTTTACCTTCTCGTGTTGCGTGATTTCAAACCTAAATTCTAAACATTTCATTCTTCTAGTGGTAACATATAAATGGTTTTCTTTTGGTTCATTTGTATGTCGATCTGCTGAGCTGGGAATTGTAGGCAGGATGATTTGTTTCAGGAGAACAACGTTGCCACTTAAAACCCAAAGGTCATTAACACATGCTAATAGCAGCTGTACTAGCCTATGTTAAGCAGACATATAATGTATTATACGAATAAATTAAATGATATTTGACCGATAGGATCACCTTTCCATACTCATGACGTAATTTTAAAGGTCGCAGAAAGTTTGTCTTTGCTGTATCCCTTGAATTAAGAGTCCATTAATTTGCACATAAATATCAGATGCTGTCGCAGGCCTATTGAAAGTTTTTAAATAAACTACAAATATGAAGATTTGGTTGCCTGTCTATATGTTTCAATAAATTCTACATGCATTGGTACTCATGGCTGAGATGCGCTCGCTATAAATAACTTTGCTATGCCACTTCTTTTTTAAGCCATCCAGTGTTTAACAGAGCTACTCCACGATAGATATTACAATTTAATCGATCTCTTTAATAAACCTAGTTGGAATGTACAAGCTCACAATGTCGAATGGAATTTGAAAATGCCTGAACCAATTTGGATCAAATTCAGTTTTATGGTGGGATTATAAGCTCATTTTAAATTAAACATAAGCTACTGAAATATATTAGATTGGTCAGGCTGAACGAAACTCGACAATGTCTCAGCTAATTTCAATGAAACTTATCTAATATTATGAATGTGATATAAAAGTGAATTTGAGATTTAGTTATTTATTTAATAACAATCGTTTAGTGAACCCCTTCCCCACTTTTAGAATTCCATTCGTATAAGGAGCGAAATTCCAAAATATCCAAACTGTTCCCAGATATCATTTCTTTGGCTTTTCCTTTTTTGGATGCTTCGAAAATAACATATACGGTTACAATGTCCAGCAATGAAACCAAATAGAGAATATCATCCGACAGAACGAGAGCAGAGCAGCTAAACCGTCCAAAAAATATGCTTCACATCAGCGTTGTGAACAAGAAAATGTCAGTTACTAGAGGGCAACCATACGGTAAATGAGAAGGGAAGTTCGATTACTTAGGGTCGATGATATATGAGCTAAATATAATTTCTGTATAGCGCAAGAATCATCGCATGGTAATATTACATAGCCAAATTACACACTATCATTAAAACTTTTAATGTTTCGCCAAAAACTAAACTACAAACAATCTATAAAGCGCTGATTACACCATATGTCACTAAGAGTCTGTTGATACGAACCAAATTTCTATGAAAAAACGAACTGATTTGACTCGTAAGATCGCTTATGATAGCCGGTAGTTTATTTAAGACCTATCTTGAAGTTTACAACTTTTGTCTGCCAAAACGACTGTTCTTGAATTATCTGTATATAGCAATAAATATTCATTAGCAATTAACCTCTCATTACTGCACTCTTTGTTAATAGTAGGGCCAATATTTGTTTCAGTGTAGACAATTTAGACAAAATTGAGTTAAACTCTTCAAACTTAACACAATTTATTCAGGAATTAACGTCAATTAATTATATGAAACAAATATTTTCTGTATGTATGTTTATTTATAAAATTATAATAAAATCACAATTTTACAATTAAATTAAATAAACAACATTTTAAGATACTTTCCATAAGTGTGCCATTAAATTTTAATTTTGTCAGAAGAACCGGTTTTGAGCTACGCTCTTTGTTAACATTTTAAATTAAAAACCATTAAAATTCCTATTTTTTCCATGGTAACCTCAATGAAGCACTGGGTAACAGAGTATGTTCTTTCATAATTCTGTAAATTACTGTAATTTAAGAATTTGATCAAAAATGTTCTGGAATACTAGGAGCTGCCAAAAAGTGCACAAGTAGTTGGTTACATATTGTATTTGTATTTAAAAAAAATATTGTTTCTATCTTTTTCAAAAAATGTTAATTTGTCCTCGTTTACGAATTTTATGTTTTTTGCGATAAAACAAGTTAAAATATAAATACGTTTTTTGTGATCCCCTTTTATTCATTGATGGTAATCTTGTAATTGCTGAAATTGATGTATTTCCATAAGTGATTTTTGATTACTAAATTGGTTACCGCTTTTTGACGGTTGTTCTCTTCATTTTATGGGCGGTTGAGGACCAGCGTAAAATGAGAGTTCTGCTGTGCCATATGAAAATTTAAAAATTTAGCGGGGAATTGCACCTTTATCGGATCAATCATATACACGCCAACGTCGCCAAAACAATGAGAAGTAAAGGATCTTGATTGTACATTTGGAACGTCGATAATATAGCCACAATATTTCAGAACTGGTTTCAACTGCGTCATTTATTAGACTGCGACTTTGATTTTCGACGATTGTTTGATTTTCTTTATAAATGGGACTTGTGTCGATGGCAAACTAGGAATGAAGGTTTATTGGCAAGTTCCGAAGAACCAAAGTTGCAAATTAAGACTATCTGGTTTAAAAATAACCAGATATAGGGACAGGACATGTTTGTAATAATATAAAATTGACCCAGTTTCAGATGCCTAGTAGTCAGAAGTAGTTAGACAATTTGTTATAGTTCTAAAAGATTTCCTGGAGAAATCATATTATGATATGATATTATTATATTTTATTATGGATATAAAATTTTATCCTCTTGTCCACCGAAAAATGACCGGCATCCTAAAAAAACTTCATCAAAAATTACAAATCCAAATTTAATTAATTTTAATAAATATATTTTTAATTTTTTTATTTGATTTTGTGATAGTTTTATTTATTATCCTCGCCGTCAAATTCAATAGATTTTTGATATTGCATACTCGACTATGAATCTGGGGGTGGATTATGTCAGCATTACGACTTCGACTTATGACCGATATCGTCAGAAGTTTTTTTTATTTAAAGCATTTTGGGTTGTCGGTTATAAATGCGAGACACAAGTCGTAATGATTATTTTTTTTTTTTAAAAGTGGTCAAAATTAGTGTGAGCCGTAAGTCGTACTCATTTTGCTTACATAATTAGCCCCTAGTATGCATCTTGAATCTATAGAAAAAAATATGAGCTTGAGTTGTAATTTTAAACAACAAACGATCAAGCCTGCTCGTATAAATTATGTTTCGCGTTTAGGAGATGTAAATTCAAGGTAAACAAAATAAAATCTATTCTCTCGGAACATGTTCAATTTCAATCCAATTTCATTAATTTTTGTCTTTATTACCAATATACGTATAGTTATAATACTCGTATAGTTATAATTCATTCAAACTACTCCTAATTTACATACAATATACATATACAAAATATCTACATACATACATATATGGTATTAATATTTCAGAAAAATACTGATCTTTTCATTCTCTAGCAAATAAAGCACAAATACAATTTATTATTGTATTTATTAGAGATTGAAAATTTCCGTAGGCATTTAATTATTTGTTTATTTATTGAACAGTTTACCTGTGGAAAAATGAAGTGAACTTTCTCAAAGTAAAGTGACATCTAACAGCGAATTATTTTAATATTCTTCCATTTGTAAATCTGAATTCAATTGACGAGCATCATGGATTCCATCTAGCGAATTTTCGAAAACTCAGAAAACTACAAATTTTGAAATTTATATCTCATGCAATGAGAAGGTAAACAATCAACATCATTCATAATAATTCATTCGTTTTACCGTGGTAGATGGTTTAATTTTGTTTATAGTTATAAATAAAAAAAGGAAGGTTATATATACAATCATAGAAAATAAATCCAATCAGAGACCTAAACGGAAGGAAAATTCGTCATAAATGGAAAAATTTCTCCAGCGGTTGATTATAGAAATGTTTAGCTAAAACTCAAACCCTATTTTGGTCTTTTGCTCAATATATTTTTTCTATACGCGTACGTATGTGTATAATGAATGAAGGAATAAACAAAATAAAATAGCTACGATCAATTTTTTAATATGTGTGTTTATTAATTAGTTTTGTTGTTGGTTTCTGTCAGATGATTTAATAATATATGTACGATTACATGTATGTGTATGTTACTAAAAAGAATATAAGATTATAAATGAAAATTTCAAAAAGTAAATTTCCCTAATGCGAAATTTATTAGAATGATCATAATAATAATAAGTGATCGTAATATAATTCTGTGCGATTTTATATTTTTATCACAACGTAAAGTCAAAATATATTTTATGTGTTAATTTTCCTAGGAATTTTTTAGTAAGATATATGTCTATGTATGTGTGAAAAAAATAAAAATAAGATATATATAACTTTATCAAAGATGTATGTGTATAAAAAAACGTGTGTATATAATTTACTTTTTAGCCAATAGAAAATTATAAGGTTATGTTTTGTATGCAGTTTTGTATGCAGTCTATAAATGTGTAAAATTTATTTAATAGAAATCGATGAACGCGGTTTCAGTTGTGTTTTAAGTTTTGGATTACAAATTTTTAAATTGATTGAATCATCATTATCAATATTGAGTTCTTTATATCATTATATAGGTTCACATGGAGCTTGCAACGTGAAGATTTACATTTATACATTTTCCTTAGAAGGAGTATTCTGTAAATCCCTGCAATTTCTACAAATGGGTTCGGATAGTAAATTTGGGGTTTTTATTCGCTCGTTAAAATTTTGTTATTCAATCAGTAATGAATGGTATCTTTTTTACTGATCGATCCTGAATTGTGAATAGTATTTTTGTGGTTATTCATCTTACATTGCACGATAAATAGTCTTTATCTCATGAATTCCTTATTCAATAAGTATGCCAACGTGAAATGTTTTATCTTTTATTAAATTTCGATTTTGTGTTCAATTTTAAATTAATTTTATTTTAATTGGATCCGAGTATCGTCTGAGACTTCTGTGCGGCGTTCGTGATCCTTTCGTTGATTTAGATCATCAGGCAAGAACTGAAGTCAGCACTGAAGTCTCACTCAAAACAAAGCCATGTTTCATATAAGGTTTGATAAGGCCTCACTAAAATCTAAACGAAGAAAGTATTTATTATATAAACATTATTATTAATAATTTAAAGTTACTAAATAGGGAATTGAAACTAATAACCAAAAGGTAGTTCATATATTGCTTTATAAGGAACTAATAAAAATGTATAATATTACAATTTTATTACTAAAGATAACTATCGGCTATATTTAGGCGGTTACAAACGTCCTGTCCCATCTAATTAGCCTATTCAATCCTTCGGTTATGGTCTATGTAAAAAGGGTTTGCCTGGCGAAATTCGGGAGATCCGATGTAAAAATATGATCATAAATTGAAAATCAGTCAATCAGTTTAGTTCATTATTCAATACATTGAATAGATATCGTTATCTACTTCTTGATACTCAGATTATTCTCTGAATTCTTTATATTGAAACGAAGAATTGAACAACTGCGCATAGAACAGTGTTTTCCAACGGGGGCCATACAGCCCCCCTAGGAAGGCATACCATATATTTGAGGAGCCATGATCTAAATTCATAAATTAGTGGGCCTCGGACTTAAACAGGCCATGCAAATTTTGCCATGAAAGTTTTATTAATTACTACCATAAATATGAAATTGAGAAGTAAAAAATAACGTTTGGAAACACTGGCATAGGAGATCGATCATTTTTATATTTTATAAATTGTATGCAACAACAATTGTATTCAATTTTTCAAATTACACACAGATAACCATTAACTACATACGTATACAGGGTGTCCCAGAATGAATGGATAAGCCTGAAGCACCTCATATATAGTAGAGCTATTGGGCGCTCAAAATATATCCCAAGTAGTACCTAAGATATATAATTTTTTTTAAAAGAGTCCATTTTTTCACATTACTTTACGTTTCCGATCACCACGGCTACAAATAAATAAAATCCACCGGTTTTTTGGTGTTATAATATTCTTAATGGACTATACTAATAGATATGCAGTAAAAAGTTTGAGTAGTTGCTACACTTTTTTTGAAAAAAAAAAATCTAAACTATAATTTTCAGCATGAAATGTGGTAAATAATTTTTTTTATAAAAGTTTGAGCGTCTTTGGTGAAAAAAATGTATGAGAACCTAAATGGCCAGCTATTTTAAAAACATGCGTATTTAATGCAGCTTCTAAAATGGTATAATACATCCTTTTATCTAATGTAGGTACGAGTTATTGCTATTAGTATGCAGAAAGAATAAATTCGATTAAATAACAAAATTTTAAAAATTGGATTATTTCTTGTCTTAAACTGTATCTGATGATAAGGGCATCATAAAAAACAACGTTACACATTGATAATACTATATTTAACCAATGTACATTTACAGTAAATGCTCAAACTGTCTGCCACCGACTTTGATACACGCCCGACATCTCCGAATAAAAGCTCTTTTGAGAAGTCGCGCATAACGCCGTTGAATAATTTTTGAAGCGGCTTCCTGGACACGGCTACGTAACTCTTCTAAACTCCTGATCAGTTTAGAGTAGACCTCTTCTTTTAGGCAGCCTCCGTAAAAGAAATCCAGCGGAGTTAGGTCCGAGGAGCGTGGAGACCACAAAATGACTCCCAGACGGCCAATCCATCTATCTGGATATGTGGAATTTAAATACGCCCGAACGTTTACTGCATAGTGCGCAGGACACCCATCATTCTGGATCCAATGGGATTCTCTCATCTCCTCGGATAAATCGCAATAAATTTGGCAGATCATTTTGAAGAAAGTTCTAATAGCTTTGGCCAGATAAGTTCCCGGACAGTTTAAATGGGCCAATTATGTTTCCGTTCAATATGCCGGTCCAATAATTTATTTTGAATTTGTACTGGGATCTGTTTTCTCGCATTAGATGAGGATTCGAAAGTTGCCAGCTTTGTAGATTGTGCATGTTAAAGCATCCAACTCTAATCAGTGTTGATTCATCGCTCCATAGAATATTATTAAAGAATTGCGGATCTTGTTCTAATTTCTCAAGCATCCGTCGGCAAAAACACAATCTTGCGTAGTAGTCTCTTGGTTCCAGAGTTTGCACGCGTCTAAGATGGTAGTGGTGGAGCTTATTTTCTTTCAATACACGGTGCACGTTCGGTTTTGCGATTCCAGTGAGTCGTGCTATTGTTCTTGTAGCGGTAGACGGATATCGCTCAATTTCCTCAAGCACCGTTTCTTCAGTGTCAATATTAGCGACTCTTCCAGTGCTAGTACCACCAACACCGCTGCTTGGTAATCTTCCTTCCGAGTAACAACCGTGGACTCTGATAAATACGCGATAATCCGGGTGACGCGCGTTTGGGTATCTGTCCTTATAAATGGCTGCAGCTGCATTTGCGTTACTTCTGCATTCACCATAAATATAATGCATGTTTGCGTATTCTTGTGATGTATACTGATTACGTAGCATTTTGATACACAAAAATCCGCCCAGATACAAACCAGAACAACGGAATAAACACATGCGATGTCGAACAAGTCGAGTGACGCATTAAATTAATGTTTAATAATGTTAATGTTTAATTATTTACCGTTTAATACATTTTATAAACCAAAGATGGGTAGCGCAGAGCACGCTTAGGTATAGCAAACATCAAGTTTATAAATCCCTTATCATCTGGTACAGTTTAAGACAAGAAATAATCCAAGTTTTAAAATTGTAGCAATAACCTCATATCTACAGTATAACGCCAAAAAATTAGAATCACTATGCAATTTCAATGTTTTCAACGGAACTAGTAAGCTATGACCTAGAATTAAAAAAGAAATAAATTTGTTCTGTCAAATATGTTTTTACGATTAGTTTCCACTAAAATATAAACGAGAATATAAACGAAAAAATGCGCATTTAAAATCGTAACTCGTTAGAAACAACATCTGTTTTTTTTCGTTTCAAATACGTTTGAAAATAAAGGCAAAATTTCCCATAATTTACGCTGATTAATTGTGTTTTTGGTATTTCTTTTTTGATTTAATTGTGTATCGCTATTAATTATTAATTGATTTAATTGTGTATCGCTACCTTCGTTTAATTTCGGTATTTTTTTAAATTATAAATAGCTATTAGCATTTTAAGGAAGATGGGTAGAAAAAAAGATGTTTCGCGCGATATTAAGGCTTCGATATTTGCGTACCTTGACAGTAAAAGGTATTCACATAGGGAAATAGCCAGAAAGACTAATGTGAGTCAGCCAACGGTGTCTAAAATTGCAAAAGCCATAAATTCGCAAAATACACGTAGTGGTCTTATAATAAACCGAAGAGGAAATTGTGGAAGAAAAGCGAAAATAACTGAACGGGTCAAAAGAAAAGTGGTTAGAATGGCAATACAGAACAGAAGAAAACCAGCTAAAGAAATTGTTAAAGATTTGAACGATGGAGGGGTGGATATTTCTCTTCGAAGCTTCGAACGAATATTTGCTACGAAACATCTAAAATGTCGACGTCCAGCAAAAAAACCAAAACTGACAAAACATATGATAAAACAGCGATTGATTTGGGCTAAACTTCATCAGGCTTACACACAGAATGACTGGAATAAAGTAAGATGCCAAAATATTGGGAGTTAAGTGGTTTAGAGAAATGTTTTCTATACTATTCAACTTTTTCTTTTTTTCAAATTGGGATAGGTCATCTTCAGTGATGAGTGCCGGCTGGAGGCTGTAACAGAATCCTTTAAATTTGTTCGAAGGTTTCCTAAGGAAAGCTATTCTGCCGATTGCATCCAAAAAAAAGTGAAACATCCACCTTCGGTGATGATTTGGAGCTGCATTTCTGCTGATGGTCCTGGGCCAATTTACTTTGTTGAAGAAACAATGAACAGCGATCAGTACATTAGAGTGTTGACTGATGTCGTGTTGCCGTATATAAATAGCCTAAATAAGCCAGCAACAGAATACACTTTGATGCAGGATGGCGCACCTTGCCACAATTCAAAAAAGAGCAGAAAATGGCTCGATGAACATAATATTGCGATTCTTCCCTGGGCAGGTAATTCCCCTGATATGAACCCAATCGAAAACTGTTGGTCTTACCTCAAATCGAAAGTGTATGCTCGCCAAAATAACAATATTCAAATGTTGAAGGAAAACATTGAGGATATTTGGAAAAATGATGTCGGAATTAAGCAGATGATAAAAAACTGTATAAACAGTATGCCTGAAAGAATTAAAGAAGTCATTAAAACTAAAGGGAATATAACAACATACTAAATAGATTATTTTTCTTATTTACATAAGTTTATAAAAATATAACTTCAATAATGGATTTTGTAAAAAAAAAGTAGTTTTTTTTAAGTTTTGCCATACTAAATGATAAAAAAACGGACTTATTAAACAAATTTTTAAAGTGATTCTAATTTTTTGGCGGGCTACTGTACATTAGATAAAAGGATGTATTATACCATTTTAGAATCTGCATTAAACACGCATGTTTTCAATATAGTTGGCCACTTAGGTTCTCATAAATTTTTTTCACCAAAGACGCCCAAACTTTTATAAAAAAACAAAATATTTACCACATTTCATACTGAAAATTGAAGTTTAGATTTAGCAACAGCTACTCATACTATTTACTGCATATCTATTAGTATAGTTTATTAAGAATCTTATAACACCAAAAAATCGATGGATTTAATTTATTTATAGCCGTGGTGATCGGAAACGTAAAGTAATGTGAAAAAATGGACATTTTTTTAAAAAAAATGATATATCTTAGGTACTACTTGGGATATATTTTTTTGTATTTTATTTTGAGCGCCCAATAGCTCTACTATAAGGTGCTTCAGGCTTATCCATACATTCTGGGACACCCTGTACATACATATTTATAGATGTATAAAAAAATTTAAATGGTATCTCTCTATCCCATTCTAGGCCGTTTATGGGACGTCAAAATTCACAAACTTAATATCACAAACGTTAAATTATGTGAACATATATTCGAATTGGTAAAGTTGAAGGATAAATAAATAATAAATGTTCATTTGTCTACAAATTTTTTTATTAATTTACAATTTACATAAGTGATTGTGCGTTCTGTTATGGAAAATCTAAAGATGGTTTTTTGACTTTTTTTTAACAAGTATTTAAATTAAATGATGTATATAATGTAAATCAAGTATATAATGATAATATATAATAGTATAAAAATAAACATAATTGCATACAGGGCTTTATAATATTACCTATTTAGGAGCGCTATACAATAGTTCAATTATTAACAGTGTAATGCTATGAATGAAATTATTAACAAATCTTATCAAAAAACTAAAATTTCCGAGAACTCAGGCCTATCTAAATTGTTATGTGTTATTCCAATAAAAAGGGTTGGGCTCGTCTGAGGATTTTCTTGATATCGTATAGTATAGTATTTATATAATAATGCGAATGGAATTGATCACACAACTTAGCAATTATCAAAAATCTCAGAAATGTTAAGGGCATATCCACTAGTATATATAGATAGGGGACAACTCAAATTTCTAGATATCGTATAATAATATATAACATTATCGTATAATAATATATAACATTCCGAATGCGTTGGCTTGCATATTATTAGCAATGAATCGATATATCTTGATTTCGAAAATTTTGATGTATCTTAGTCTCCATAATTGCCGCAGCTGAAAATACAAGACGAAGACAACCAAGAACACGCAATGATTGGTTCGATGATCATTGCCATTAACTCGACGAAAATAAACGAAAGCTGTGTAAAAAACGGTTTGTTCGTAACACTAGGCGCACCAAATACCTCTGAGAAAGTAATCGCGAGTATATGAAGACCTGCAACGAAAACTGGTTCCAAACGGAAACTTACAGATTATTTTACTAACGCTAGAAATTTGACTAAAGACTTTCATCCAAGATCCTCAGCCATTAAAACACGAATGGCGAGCTAAGAACGAACGTGGCTGATGTTTTCTCATATGGCAAACCTACTTTCAAAATCGTCTCAAATGTGAAAATTTCAGTGACAGCTCTGGTAAACAGGTTATACTCGCCGAAAATATCGTCGATGACTCTCAATGTGGTTTTCGCTCCAACTGATCCACCACTTATCAGTGTTTCACGCTAAACTTAATCTTGGAAATAATACTGTGGACAAAAAATAGTAAGGCTTTGGTCATAATTTTAAAATTCTTTATTTATTTCTCCAAATCTATTTCGTCCCCCTCAAAGTAACCCCCCCCCCCTCCGCCCGGCCTCTATACACTTGTGCCAACGTTTTTTCCAATCCTCGAAATAGTTGTTAAAGTCAATTTCCGGAATAGCCTCCAATGCGCGTAGCGATTCACGTTTAATGTCTTCAATTGACTCAAAACGGTTTCCCCGGAGCTGCCGTTTGAGTTTGCTGAACAGCCAGAAGTCACACGGAGCTAAATCAAGCGAATACGGTGTGCGGGATGATATGGGTGGAATTTTTGGCGAAAAAATCACGTACAAACCAACGCAGTATGAGAAGGTGCATTATCATGGTGCAAAAACCAAGAGTTATCGACCCATAATTCCGGCCTCTTTTTACGAATAGCTTCGCGCAAACGACGCATAACAGTCAAATAGTATTCCTTGTTGACAGTTTGGCCAGTCGAAAAGAGTTCGCAGTGCACCACACCTCGATAATAGAAGAAAACTGTCAACATCACCTTGATTTTTGACATGCTTTGACGTGGTTTTTTCGGCTTCGGTTCACCTTTGGCACGATATTCGGCCGATTGATCATCTGTTTCCGGGTCGTAAGCATAGATCCAAGACTCATCGCCAGTTATAATACGTTTCATGACATCCTGGTAGTCGGAAAGCATTGTTTCACAGACGTCAACGCGACGCTGTTTTTCCAAGAAATTGAGTGATTTTGGAAGTAATCGTGCTTTCACTTTTCTTAGGCCCAAATGATCTTTCAAAATGGTTTTCACTGATCCTTCCGAAATTTTAACGATGCCAATAAGGTCTCTGACTGTTAATCGTCGATTCTCGAGCACCAATTCTTTGATTTTATTAACGTGTTGATCATCAGTTGATGTTGATGGCCGTCCTAGACGTGGTTCGTCATCAACACGTTCTCGACCCTCTTTGAACAAATTGTACCAATAAAAAACACTTGTTCGCGACATACAATTATCACCGGCACCACAAAATTGATTCCGCACACAAAATTTAATGGAACTTCTTTGTTGAATAATTTCACTGATTGTAAAAATCGTCGAATGCACTTTTTGTAAAAGTATTTCGACGAATGGTTTTACGCGCGAAATTTAAATTAAAATGTCTTACTACTTTTTGCCCACACACACACACACACACACACACACACACACACACACGCACACACACACACACACACACACACACACACACACACACACACACACACACACACACACACACACACACACACACACACACACACACACACACACACACACACACACACACACACACACATATATATATATATATATATATATATATATATATATATATATATATATATATACATATATATATATATATATATATATATATATATATATATATATATATATATATATATATATATATATATATATATATATATATAAAGGGTTTTCCTCTAGAAAATTTAAGATTTTGTTTCAATACGATTAACAAATCTTTATAAAACTATGTCTTATTGCCATGATATGCGCCTGTGTTGCTCAGGGTAACTTTTTTTTTTATTTTTTTTATTGAAGCACACAGGCTTATCATTTATTTTCAGATAAATTGTCACATATAATATTCAAATACAAAATGAAAAAAAATGAGTAGGGTAATCATCACCGATTTAACGGCAGTATTGATCTACCCTTTAACAAAGAACAATTTCCGATAAAAGGTTATGATAACATACGAAATAAAAACATAACAATAAAATATAAAATAGGGTGCTCAAAAAGCCAAAATTTAAGTGCCTGTAGAAATGATTTCGAATTTATTTGTTGTTGAATGCTAACTGGAAGTTGGTTGAATAAGGAAGGCGCAGTTACCAGGAAATATTTTCTAAAATGAACACTAAAAGAAATGTGGAACACCAAATAAGAAACGATCATTGTTCCTAATATTGTATCGCACATTTGCTCTCAATAATCGATACCCACTTCGCAAATAAAATAAACGTAAAACCTTATAAACATATAAATGTTGTAATGGTAAAACTTTGCAACTCAAAAATAATGGCCAAGCAGAAACCCGTGAAGACTTAAAACACATAATACGAATAGCATATATCTGAACAATTATGATAATTTTTAAAGTTGAATGATAGCAACCACCCCAACACGATGATAACGCATATTCAAGCCTAGAGTTAATGCAAGCATAGCAGAATTTTAACAATACCGATTAAGGTGCTACTGGTCTTAATAGATATAAAGTTCGTAACTCATTGCTAAGAGACTTTTTTATTTTATCGACATGTTGCTTCCAATTCAGATTACAATCAACAATAACTCCAAGGTACTTGAAGCTTTCAACAGTTTCAATGGAAATGCACGAGCTGGAGCAATTAACAGCATTACAAAAACTGGAATGATACGTTAACGATGAATGTAAACTACTGCTACCCAAACTAAAATACATAAACTTAGTTTTGTCACTTAAAATTAGGAAATGGTGGAAACTATTTCCTTAAAACTAAAAGATCGGCTGCAATTTTATGGCAAACATCAGTTTGTGAGGATCCACGATAACATAAGCTCATATCATCTGCAAAGGCAACCATAGAGCCTGCCAACTTTGCACTAAAAGTTGAGTTTACGTATATCAGAAATAGACGTGGCTCCAAGACATAACCTTGAGGAACACCAATGTTTAAGACATAAGGGCTGCCCATAGTTCCATTCACCTTAACAACATGATTACGATTTGCAAGATACGATTTAAACCAATTATTAATGTTCTCTCTGAAACCAATTTTAGAAAGCTTGTGCAATAGGAAGTTATGATCAACCATGTCAAAGGCTTTTTTTATGTCAACAAAAAGCCCAGCACAAGATTCAGAATTATTTAGCGATGCATGCACGCTATTTAAAAATTCAATTAATGCAGATTCCGTGGAAAACCCATTGCGAAAACCGTGCTGACAACAACTTATAACACTATGCTTTTCTAGGAATACAACCATTCTACATTTAATAATTTTTTCCATTATTTTTAACAGGACTGGCAACAGGCTGGTAATTATTTAAGTCGCATATGGAACCATTTTTATGAAGAGGTAGCACAATCGCTGATTTCAAAATTTCAGGAACAATACCAGTTCTAAAACAACAATTAAAAATATGACATAAAGGACCACATATAAGGCCAGCGGAACTTTTAATTAAGTAATTGCTACAACCGAATATATCGTAAGAGTTTCTTGATTTTAAAGAAGCAATGGCTTTAGAAACTTCAAGATCGTCAATTGAATGAAAAAAAAAGATTGCTCAACATAATCGCCGTCAGACTCTATAGAATTCCTATTATTTAATGGGAGACTAGACTTCAAATTTGACGCAATACTCCCAAAATAATTGCTGAACTCATTGGCAATATCAGACGCATCAGTTAAAAGATCATTATTAGATGAGTTAATAGGATTAATGAGCTTAATCTTTGACGAATTATTACTTAAAATGTCATTGATAGTACGCCACATAAGTTTGGAGTCACCGGAACAGTTATCAAATCTATTTTTATAATAAGCTACGCGAGCAGCAATGGTTTTCTTTTAACTAGGCTCACCGTATACGCCACTACACATATTTATCTCTAGTATTGGCTCTAGAAAATTTAAGATTTTGTCTTAATACGATATAACAAATCTATATAAAACTATATCTTATCGCCATGATATGCGCCTGTGTTGCCCAGGGTAACTAGGTACGACCAGGACCTAAATCGCCATATACGCCACTACACATATTTATCTCTAGTATTGGCTCTAGAAAATTTAAGGTTTTGTCTTAATACGATTAAAACGTCTATCTATAACTTTACTTTCTGAAGTTAACCATTGCCCTCTGGCATTTAAAGGTATTAAAATTTAAATATATGTATTTCTCATTTACATTATTATTTGGTTTGATATCTTTAAAATTCTGACTAATACGGTAATAAAATATTATCACTTTTTCATGAAAAATGTGTCTACATTTTGTATATGTATTTTTCGTGATGAGACTACACTTTTTCAATATTTACATCATTTCTCGGGATGACTACACTTAGGGAGGAAACGAACCAAACAATTCGGGGTGATTTTTCGGGCCAACTTCAACGACTTAATTTTTCGATCAATAAAAATCGAAATTTTTAACATTTTTAAACTAAATTTTATATTTGCTACGTCATTTCAAGACATCTTGTTAATCATATATTATTAAACGGTGTAAGATATCAGCATAATTTTTTATTTATAATTCCAGACAGCCTCTGGATTTTATAAAAAATTCGATTCTGGAACGACAATTTTTGGCCTCTTTTCACATAAATCTGCACTTATTTCATCAATGACACGAATAACGTTGGTTTTAAGGTCATTGAGTATTTGTAGTTTATTAAAGTAAACCATTGAGTTAACATAACCCCAAAGAAAACAGTCCAATGGAGTTATATTGCATGACCTTGGTGGCCAGTTCACTTCGGAATGTTAGGAGATTACACGGTCATTATACTTTTTACTCTGTAGCGTTCTCCATTGACGGTAACTGCAATGCCATTTTAATTTTCTAAAAAATATGGTTCAATTACACCTCCAGATCATAAACCAAAACAAACTGTTAATTTTTGAGGATGTAAACGTGTTTCGTGAACAGCATGTGGGTTTTTCACAACTAATGCGACAATTGTGCTTATTTACGAATCTATTATCAGAAATGAGCTTTATCGCTGAAGTTGATTGTTCCATGAAATAATGGATCTGTTTTAAGTTGCTCTAAAGGCAAATCATCAAAATTTCTACGCAATAAATTTCTACGCAATTCTTGGGGTCAACTGAATTGTATACGCCTTGAAATACAAATTTTCATGACGAATACTCCAAGCGTTGCCATAAGAAAATCCAAGTTCTTGAGGACGACTAATTGGTTGTTCTCGGTTTTCATATACACTTCGGTTCACAGCATCGAGATTATCAGCAGTACGTCTACGTTTTTGACTGGTTGGATTCTTAATATCACAAACACTATCATTTGCCTCCAAGTTTTTAATTACATAATGAAGCTTATTGGTCGATTATGTTGGCCATAAATTTCACATAATGCGCGAAATGTAGCCCGAATAGATTTATTATTTTTATAATAAATTTTAAAAATTTCTAAACGCTGTGCAACGTGTATCTTTCCATGGTGATTTGCCAATCAATACTGAACACAAATGTCAATTTTAATGGGAATCTGAAAAATGGCCGCTATATGTTTATAAAACATATACTACTAATTTAATCATCCGTTATATACTCGTAGCATTCATTAATTTTCAGCTGGATACAAATAATCAACAATAATGATAATTAAAATGTAAATAATTCTTCATTGTTTGTGGTTATACTCGTATGTATGTTTACTTGGTTTAATCGTTCCCATAAATCTTTCAGTGTCAACATTTTAAAAACCATTCCATTGGGTCGATCTAGTGTCTTTAGGAAATAGGAATTTTTTCCTAGTTTTTAAAATTTTTTGATAACTCCGTATCCAAAGTTGGTGCGGAAAAATTAACGTCAAAACTGCGATAAATAGGAAAGAAAGAAATTCCAATTCTTGTGTGTCTAAGAATACACTTATATGAAAAAAACACAAAACTGCTATAAAAATGTATCCTTCTTTCCTATTTCCTATTCCTATATGAAAACCGGAATCGGCCTACAGATCAAAAATTAAATAACGTTCTTTACGAAAAAATGATACTCGGATAGCTACTTTGCAATGATTATAATTTTTCGATCGAAGAATACCAGAAAACAAAAGCCACTGCAAATCTATAGTGCCTCTATTGGTCGATAACCGGTGGTTAAATTATAATTTTATAATTTTTTAATTACCATCCAAAATAGTAGGATATTAGTGTATTGTCGAACAAACCCACATTGTTCTTTTTTTACTGAGTCAAATATCAAACCAACCAAATACAATTAATTAAAAAATGATTATATAAATCCCCAAACAGTTTTATTCCGGATATTTCTGATTCTAACATGAGTTGACCTTATACGAGTATATGCGTTAAAAACACACATTTATGTGTGTCGTTATTTAAAAATTTAAATTAAACAAATTTTTTGGTTTACCTTAAATTGCTGTAAGTCACGATACTTTAATTCTGTAAAATATGGAAATTCACATTACAACCAAAATTGTATTTCAGGGTTACCCTGTGTGCATTTATTTTTCAAAAGTTAACGAAGAAAAGTCATATGTAGTTCAATAATTTTTGGTGACGTTACACATGAAGGTCTATTATTAGAAAAATTCAATGTTCTGATTTCCTCTCGCAATTTACATATGTTTTAGCATTTACGTGGCAAGAAATTGATTTCTTCCGCGAACGAGAGCTGTTATATTTTTATTTTGTGTTTGCTCATTATTTAGAAATAAAATTCAATCAATTATTAAGAAATTAAAAAGAATCAAATGTTTATTATATTTAAATCATCGTATATCAGTGTAAAAACCTGTATACTCGTAGTTGACTATTTGAATATGGCTGCAAATAAGTAATTCTTAGTATGACGTTGACAAAAAAAATGTTATGTGGGAAATGAAAACCAATCATTCCAGATAAGCATTTCACAGAATTTTAGAAATAGACTAAATACAAATATTTATGTATAATGTAGAATTCGAATGAGTTGTCAAATTTTTTATGAATCATTTATAATGTGTGTACACAAAACATACACTATATGTACCTAAAAATACAGTAATTAGGTAAAATAATGTTATGTTGTATAAAAAAACTTAGTAAGTAATACAAATATAGAACAATGACTATGTTATTGTTAAAGTCGAACATATATATATATATATATATATATATATATATATATATATATATATATATATATATATATATATATATATATATATATATATATATATATATATATATATATATATATATATATATATATATATATATATATATATATATATATATATATATATATATATATATATATATATATATATATATATATATATATATATATGGTATATATAAAATCTTACCTACTATACGAACTACCGTACATATTTATAAATAAAATCTAAATTGTTAAAAAAATAATTGGAATCCACATTGTTAGGTGAAAATGAAACATACAATTATTTGTAAATATACTATTGACAACTTTATAGATTTAATCTAAATAATAAATAATTATTTTATTCGGATTTGTTTAGCTTATTAAGGGTCAATTAGATCATTACAAAATGCCGAAATTAATAGTCTCCATATGTAATACATCTTTCAAAACGAGTAATGGAATATTAGCACAGTCTTTTCTATCGTGCTTAACTTATTGAATAAATTTTACCTTTCTGTGAGCAACGATGAGAGAAAGCCTGCGACTGTATGTAGTCGGTAAAGACCTTTAGAAACTCTGTATTTATTATCAATCTTTATCTACCAACAAAAAACTTGAACACAGTTGTCATAAAGTCCGTCATTATCTGTTAAGTAATTTAGTTTAAATAGTAACTTTTAATTTAGGACATATTTGAAGCAATTGATAAATGTACTGGACAACCCAATGGAAGCGTTTGTGTAGTATTAAATAAAATGAAACATATATGTATATGTATGTATATGTATATATATTTAATTAGAGAGAACTATATTGAACTAAGTTCGTTTATATCTTAAGATTCTTAAAATATTTTTCACTGTTAAATTTTCCTAATCCCCCCCCCCCCTTAAGGAAAATCAACAATAATAATAAAATTCTAAAATGATAGGGCATTTAGTTTCAAACGAAATCAAATAACAGTGAAAAATACAAATTTAACATTGAAATTCGATATGTACTGCCTAGACTTTAAATTTACTTATTGTCTGCTTCTTAAATTTTTATTTGAAACGAATTAACATCAACATGTTTCTTATTTTTAATTCAATTTAACTAATTGCGATGTTTTGATTTATAATGAAAATAGCGGAAATAATTGGTACTAGTTGGTATTGAACAAAATGGCGTCCTTCGATAATTTATGTGTTGTTATTAAACGTAAAAATTTCCAATATTCATTTCCATTTAATGAAATGAACATAATTAATCTTATACGGTGCTTTGCTATATACTTATAACCCCACTCACCCAATTGCTCAATAAATCATCACATGTCCAAAATAATACAAGAAGTTACGGAACAAAAAAGAAATTCTAAGAATACTATTGTTGTATTTTGGCACAAAATCAACAGACACAATGTGTACATGATTGTTATTTGTTCCCAACCATGAGAAAATGGAAACAGACACACATACATACAAACATACATATTTTATAGAACACTGAAAAAATGTTCGAAATAGAAAAATCCTATTTGTGTCGTGAAATGAATTTTAAAATAATAATTTTTATTTTCTTTCTCCATTTTCCAGATATAATAACAACAATCAGTGAATATATTTATAAAAATATACAGGGAGAGAGGCAAGGAAAATAGGAAAGTTCATCATCAATACCCAAATGTGACACTAAAGCTTAAACTTGTAAAATAGAAAAATCATTTTAGTTCCTTTATACTGATATAAAATATTGTTAACAGTGTTAAGTTGTATTTTCTTATATAAACGAATACCACCCTTTATATATAGTGATTGGTATATTGTGTTTGTACGAAGGCGGTTAAAGTGTGACAAAATAAAAAAGAAATTTTGCTATTGTTGTGTTTTTTCGTTTGTTTTCTATTTTTATTTTTGAGAAATTGAAATGAGTTTTTTTAGTTCGTTACAACAATATGTAACAAGTGGTGTTGCTGGTTTAGGTCTCAGTCCAAGGCGATTTTCATTATCCCGTCAAGATTCGGGTGGTGAAAATTTGAATATACCAGATCAACAACAAAAGCAACAAATCGGATCAGAAAAATCTGGTGGGAGTATTAGTGGTCCAAGTGGTATTGGTGCAAATCCATCATCTACAACAGCTTTAACATCAGCAACATCATCGCATGTACATGGTAAGAAAAATTTATTATTCGTATTTTGTCAGTTCTGTCATAAATTTTAAATTATATAATTTTAACTGTAATTACACTTCTTTGATTTGCTTTCGTGCGTTATTCCTTTAATTTATTTTCTTCAGCGATTATGAATATTAATGTATGTACTCGTATATGGATTTTGTTTTGGATGAAATTTTCAGTTTTCATTTCTTTCTGTTAAAAAAATTTAATGATTTGAAAATTTTATGGTTTAATCTTAACAAAATGGCGGATTAATGGATTTTGACAAAATATAAAATCTTTATTTAGAGGTTTAATTTGAACGTTTCATTTTCTCGCTGTATAAATCCGTACATAAAAAGATTTGAGATTCAAGCTGTGAACGAATACATAATGATTCTTTATAGATTTCTGCATTGAGATTAACTTTTTACCAACCGCGTTTTATTATTTTAATATAGGGATACATTTAATTGAATTATAGTCATAAAACTCGAGTCAACTCTGAACTAATCAGGGACGTTTAATAAATGGAAATCTATGTATATTCTATATTATAAAAAAGAGATAAAGTTTGTTACGTTGTATTAGATCGAGATTATAAAATATGTATCCGGTTAAAGTTCATAAATTATTTTATATCGGCTTTACCAATGCGCACGGAATTTTCTCCGATTTTAATTGTTTATACCGTATGATTTGTAATAGGGAAAGTAATTTAAGATAAACCCGCATTTCTGGAAAAGCATTTATTCATGTTATTTTGTTACGTAAAAAATTTGTTTCCCACAAAACGTTCGAGAAGAAGAATTTTCGAAGAAATTTTAATTTCGGGAGCAAGGATGCGCTATATGTACCGTACGCATCCTTCTTTGTCTTTGTTCTTCCACATAATTTGCAGTCGTTTTCTTGTAGGAAGTGAAACCATATTAAACGTAACCAGAGTACCGATTTTGTTCGACAACGGAGACTTGAGAGTTGGGAGTTTTGCTGCGGTTTCATTAACCTACTCATTAACCTACCTATGGTTTAGATCCACAATTGGACCCGATAAGTGGTGCTGCGATCGGGTTCTAGGGATTTTTAATTCTTTGACCATTTTTTTAAAGTTTTTCGTATATCAGAACCTATTGCCGAAAATGTCACCCTTCCCCCACCACCCCAATCTTAATATATAATTCTTCTGTACGTGTGTATGTCACTGAACTCCTCCTAAACGACTGGACCGAAGTTGATGAATTTTTTTGAGGAATGGGTCCCTGGATGATTTAGATTTACAATTGGACCCGGTAATTCCTCTGTACGTGTGTATGTCACTGAACTCCTCTTAAACGGATGAACCGATTTTGATGAAATTTTTTGTGTGTGTTTTAGTGGGTTCCCCTGGATGGCTTAGATTCACAATTGGACCCGGGGTGTCGCCGCGATCGGGTTCTAGAAATTTTGTTTTAATTTTTATTAAATTAAATATTTAGGTGTCGCTGCGATCGGATTCTAAAATTTTCTATTTTATTTGTTTAAGGTATTTTGCATATCGGAACACATAGCTCCAAAATTTCACCCTCCCACCCACCATCTCCAATCTTTATATTTTGGGAATTCAAATTAATTCGGCCGTTTTCAAAAAGGTGAGGTTTCCGTTGTTTAAGACAGATTATAAAAGGTGGTTAAATATTAAGGGCCGACGTTGAATGTGAACCACACCTAAACGTCAAGTTTTTTTCTGCATTTAATTTGACATTTCTCAATTTCAGACTAACTCAATTTGAACCGTGGAAAGATACACAATCGAGCAATGTGTTAAAGTTATTCAGACATATTATGAAAATGGGCGTTCAAATCAAAATGCATATCGTGCACTTCGTGATTTTTTCGGTCAATTTAATCGTCCAAATGTGCGTACAATCGGAAAAATCGTGCAAAAATTTGAGCAAACCGGGTCTGTAGGAGATTTTAAAACACCAGTGCATACTCGTACAGCTCGTACAGCAGAAAATATTGCTGCTGTTCGCGATAATGTGGCTGAAAAGCCGTCCACCTCAACTCGTCGTCGTGCCCAAAAATTGCACCTCGCACGCTCGTCGTTGATGAACATTATGCATAAAGACTTGCATTTACACGCTTATAAGGTGCAATTGACTCAAGAACTAAAGCCTCTTGACCATTCCAAACGTCGTCAATGGTCAGAATGGTGGCAAGAAATGGCAACAGTGGATGATCAATTTTCGAAGAAAATCATCTTCAGTGATGAGGCACATTTTCACCTCAGTGGATTCGTCAATAAACAGAATTGCCGCATTTGGGCGAATCATAATCCCAGAGTGATTGTCGAAAAACCAATGCACCCACAAAGAGTGACTGTTTGGTGCGGTTTATGGGCTGGCGGCATCATCGGGCCGTATTTTTTCCAAAATGAGGCCGGTCAGGCAGTTACTGTGAATGATATTCGCTATCGTGAGATGATAACGAACTTTTTATGGCCCGAATTGGAAGATATGGATGTGAACGTATGCTGAAATCACCACAGGACGGTGCCACTTGCCACACAGCTAACGAAACAATGGCTCTTTTGCGCGACAAATTCAATGGCCGTGTTATCTCACGTGGTGGCGATGTCAATTGGCCGCCGTTGGACTTCTTTCTTTGGGGTTATTTGAAAGAAAAGGTGTACGTCGATAAGCCAGCAACAATTCACGAGCTAAAAGGTGAGATAATTCGGCACATTAACGGCATAGAACCTCAATTATGCCTAAGCGTCATCGAAAATTTGGACCATCGGGTAGAGATGTGCCGCCGAGGTCGCGGCGGCCATTTGGCCGATATTTTGTTCCATACATAATTGAACCATACCATATTATCATAATAAAAAGAATTGACAATAATTTTCTAAATAATTTGTGTTTTATTCAAAATCAACATCGGCCCTTAAAATTTAACCACTCTTTACAAACAGATATGGTATGTATTAATATTTCAGAAAAGTACTAATCTTTTTATTATCCAGTAAATAAAACACAAATACAATTTATTAGTGTATGTAGTAGAAATTGAAAGAAAATTATAATTTGATAAACACCACTACAAAATATCAGCTGTACATTGAACGTCCTTCCTCTTGCTTTTATTTTCCATATACATCAAAATGTATCGAAAAAGTGTGAAGAAAAATATGTGAACATGGAAAACGAAAACAAACAACTGGATTATTGTAAATTTAACTTATAATATTTTGTATTTATTTAATTTGTCCTTTCTAGCTGGAAACCCACATTAATTAATTACAAAAATATTATTTATTTGTTCTGCGTCCGAATACTGAGTTTTACTACTGTAAAACTGGAAACTAACTACATCTGTTAGATTCTCGTAAAACTAATTAGGAATAAAATCATGAAATTTTGCGATACGTCTTTGGAAAAATTACCAAGGGAATTTGGTTTCTTGCTAATTTTTCGGTTAATTCTTCAATCGATCATAATCTAAGTTTCGTTGACTGATATCAGCGCAATGGTACCAAAACTTTTGCGATTTTTGCGAATATTGTTTAATTTGTAATGCCACAGGGGAAAATCTAGAATGAAAAATTGAAAG